>JAEUCK010004760.1:0-16727 GCA_017311455.1 Otocyon megalotis megalotis
GAGTGTAGCTAGGTCCTAACTCCCATGTATGAATGGGTAGCAGATATCTGCCTCGCAGGCATACACACTTCTGAGAGTTGAGCATACGCCTGGTGCCTAACACATCCTGCCTGTCGGTATACGTCGCTCCTAAAAGGCCTAGGCTCACTGCGTGACTGAAGTGTTGGGAGACGCAAGGGGAAATTGCCGGCCGACAAGACTAGTGCCTGCAAGCTCAATGCAGCGATTTCCTACTAATTCCCGTCTTAGACTGGTGCTACGCACTAAGTTCCATACGTTAGAAGCTAGCTGAATGCCTTGTCCAAAGGCAACTTCCTTACCAGTGTTTAGCTCACACCCAGTCCCTTACAGTTCTACACTGCCTGCAGAATGAGTTACGAACATCCTCACTAGACACGTTTGTCAGAAGCTCATAGGAAACAAGAGGCTAGCTGCAGGCTTCAATGCTTGTGCCTCCAGGTGCAGTATAGCGGTATACATGGAACCTCGTGACTTACAATGTAGCTGCATTGTCACGGCCACAAGGACGAAGCTAGTTGAGAGCTGCCTTCCAGACTTGCTTCCTTTTGAGAGTTGAGCTCAAGGCAGGACCCTCCCGCATCCCGACTGCTTGTACACATAGCTGCCAACATCCCTATGTTAGGTGCTGGGAGACGTGAGTGATGCATGTGGAAGCGTCAGTCCTGTACTCAGGTGTATCTTGTGGAATACAGTGATTTCCACCTGCCTTCAATGAGAGTGTAGCTAGGTCCTAACTCCCATGGATGAGTGGGTAGCAGATATCTGGCTCGCAGGCATACACACATCTGAGAGTTGAGCATACGGCGTGTGCCTCCCACATCCTGCCTGCAGGTACACGTCGCTCCTAATAGGCCTAGGCTCGATGCGTGACCGAAGTGCTGGGAGACGCAAGGGGAAATTCGCGGCCGACAAGACTAGTGCCTACAAGCTCAATCCACCGATTTCCTACTAATTCCCGTCTTAGACGGGTGCTACATACCAAGTTCCCTACGTGAGAAGCTAGCTGAATGCCTAGTGCAACGGCAACTTACTTCCCAGAGTTGAGCTCAACCCCCGTCCCTCACGGTTCCATACTGCCTGCAGAATGTGTTACAAACATCTTCACCGTAGACGGTTGTCAGAGGCTTGGGAGAAGCAAATGGAATAATGCACACTTCGAATGCGTGGCCGGATGCAGTAGAGTAGTATTCGTAGAACCTCCTGACAGGAATACTGCTAGCTTCTCACGGCCATAAGAACGCAGCTAGTTGAAAGCTGGCTTCGAGGCATGCTTCCTTTTGAGAGTTAAGCTAAAGGCAGGACCCTCGCTAATCCTGACTGCTTGTAGACCTAGCTGCGAACATGCTCATGTTAGGTGCTGGGAGACGTTGTGAGAAATGCTTGTGGACGCCTCAACCCGTATTCAACTAACCTTGTGGAATACAGCGATTTCCACCTGCCTTCTTCAATTAGAGCGTAACTAGGTAATAACTCCCATGTATGAGTGGGTAGCAGATATCTGCCTCGCAGGCATACACACTTCTGAGAGTTGAGCATACGCCTGGTGCCTAACACATCCTGCCTGTCGGTATACGTCGCTCCTAAAAGGCCTAGGCTCACTGCGTGACCGAAGTGTTGGGAGACGCAAGGGGAAATTGCCGGCCGACAAGACTAGTGCCCACAAGCTCAATGCAGGGATTTCCTACTAATTCCTGTCTTAGACTGGTGCTACGCACTAAGTTCCATACGTGAGAAGCTAGCTGAATGCCTTGTCCAAAGGCAACTTACTTACCAGTGTTGAGCTCACACCCAGTCCCTACAGTTCTACACTGCCTGCAGAATGAGTTACGAACATCCTCACTAGACACGTTTGTCAGAAGCTCATAGGAAACAAGAGGCTAGCTGCAGGCTTCAATGCTTGTGTCTCCAGGTGCAGTATAGCGGTATACATGGAACCTCGTGACTTAAAACGTAGCTGCATTCTCACGGCCATAAGGACGAAGCTAGTTGAGAGCTGCCTTCCAGACTTGCTTCCTTTTGAGAGTTGAGCTCAAGGCAGGACTCTCCCGCATCCCGACTGCTTGTACACATAGCTGCGAACATCCCTATGTTAGGTGCTGGGAGACGTGAGCAATGCATGTGGAAGCGTCAGTCCTGTATTCAGGTGTATCTTGTGGAATACAGTGATTTCCACCTGCCTTCTTCAATTAGAGCGTAGCTAGGTCCTAACTCCCATGTATGAATGGGTAGCAGATATCTGCCTCGCAGGCATACACACTTCTGAGAGTTGAGCATACGCCTGGTGCCTAACACATCCTGCCTGTCGGTATACGTCACTCCTAAAAGGCCTAGGCTCACTGCGTGACCGAAGTGTTGGGAGACACAAGGGGAAATTGCCGGCCGACAAGACTAGTGCCTACAAGCTCAATGCAGAGATTTCCTACTAATTCCTGTGTTAGACTGGTGCTACGCACTAAGTGCCATACGTTAGAAGCTAGCTGAATGCCTTGTCCAAAGGCAACTTCCTTACCAGTGTTGAGCTCACACCCAGTCCCTTACAGTTCTACACTGCCTGCAGAATGAGTTACAAACATCCTCACTAGACACGTTCGTCAGAGGCTCATGGGAAACAAGAGGCTAGCTGCAGGCTTCAATGCTCGTGACTCCATGTGCAGCAGAGCGGTATACATGGAACCTCGTGACTTACAACGTAGCTGCATTCTCACGGCCATAAGGACGAAGCTAGTTGAGAGCTGCCTTCCAGACTTGCTTCCTTTTGAGAGTTGAGCTCAAGGCAGGACCCTCCCGCATCCCGACTGCTTGTACACATAGCTGCGAACATCCCTATGTTAGGTGCTGGGAGACGTGAGTAATGCATGTGGAAGCGTCAGTCCTGTATTCAGGTGTATCTTGTGGAATACAGTGATTTCCACCTGCCTTCTTCAATGAGAGTGTAGCTAGGTTGTAACACCCACGTATGAGTGCGTAGTAGATATCTGCCTCGCAGGCATACACACTTCTGAGAGTTGAGCATACGGCGCGTGCCTCCCACATCCTGCCTGCAGGTACACGTCGCTCCTAATAGGGCTAGGCTCGATGCGTGTCTGAAGTGCTGGGAGACGCAAGGGGAATTTCGCGGCCGACAAGACTAGTGCCTACAAGCTCAATCCAGCGATTTCCTACTAATTCCCGTCTTAGACTGGTGCTACATACTAAGTTCCCTATGTGAGAAGCTAGCTGAATGCCTAGTGCAAAGGCAACTTACTTCCCAGAGTTGAGCTCAACCCCCGTCCCTCACGGTACCATACTGCCTGCAGAATGTGTTACAAACATCTTCACCGTAGACGGTTGTCAGAGGCTTGGGAGAAGAAAGTGGAATAATGCACACTTCGAATGCGTGGCCGGATGCAGTAGAGTAGTATTCGTAGAACCTCCTGACTTAGAATACTGCTAGTTTCTCACGGCCATAAGAACGCAGCTCGTTGAAAGCTGGCTTCGAGGCATGCTTCCTTTTGAGAGTTAAGCTCAGGGCAGGACCCTCGCTAATGCTGACTGCTTGTAGACCTAGCTGCGAACATGCTCATGTTAGGTGCTGGGAGACGTTGTGAGAAATGCTTGTGGACGCCTCAACCCGTATTCAACTAACCTTGTGGAATACAGCGATTTCCACCTGCCTTCTTCAATTAGAGCGTAGCTAGGTCCTAACTCCCATGTATGAGTGGGTAGCAGATATCTGCCTCGCAGGCATACACACTTCTGAGAGTTGAGCATACGGCTGGTGCCTCCCACATCCTGCCTGTCGGTATACGTCGCTCCTAAAAGGCCTAGGCTCACTGCGTGACTGAAGTGTTGGGAGACGCAAGGGGAAATTGCCGGCCGACAAGACTAGTGCCTACAAGCTCAATGCAGCGATTTCCTACTAATTCCTGTCTTAGACTGGTGCTACGCACTAAGTTCCATACGTGAGAAGCTAGCTGAATGCCTTGTCCAAAGGCAACTTACTTACCAGTGTTGAGCTCACACCCAGTCCCTTACAGTTCTACACTGCCTGCAGAATGAGTTACGAACATCCTCACTAGACACGTTCGTCAGAAGCTCATGGGAAACAAGAGGCTAGCTGCAGGCTTCAATGCTCGTGACTCCAGGTGCAGTAGAGCGGTATACATGGAACCTCGTGACTTACAACGTAGCTGCATTCTCACGGCCATAAGTACGGAGCTAGTTGAGAGCTGCCTTCCAGACATGCTTCCTTTTGAGAGTTGAGCTCAAGGCAGGACCCTCCCACATCCCGACGGCTTGTATACATAGCTGCGAACATCCCTATGTTAGGTGCTGGGAGACGTGAGTAATGCATGTGGAAGCGTCAGTCCTGTATTCAGGTGTATCTTGTGGAATACAGTGATTTCCACCTGCCTTCTTCAATGAGAGTGTAGCTAGGTTCTAACACCCAGATATGAGTGCGTAGTAGATATCTGGCTCGCAGGCATACACACTTCTGAGAGTTGAGCATACGGCGTGTGCCTCCCACATCCTGCCTGCAGGTACACGTCGCTCCTAATAGGGCCTAGGCTCGATGCGTGACTGAAGTGCTGGGAGACGCAAGGGGAAATTCGCGGCCGACAAGACTAGTGCCTACAAGCTCAATCCACCGATTTCCTACTAATTCCCGTCTTAGACTGGTGCTACATACTAAGTTCCCTACGTGAGAAGCTAGCTGAATGCCTAGTGCAAAGGCAACTTACTTCCCAGAGTTGAGCTCAACCCCCGTCCCTCACGGTTCCATGCTGCCTGCAGAATGTGTTACAAACATCTTCACCGTAGACGGTTGTCAGAGGCTTGGAAGAAGCAAGTGGAATAATGCACACTTCGAATGCGTGGCCGGATGCAGTAGAGTAGTATTCGTAGAACCTCCTGACTTAGAATACTGCTAGTTTCTCACGGCCATAAGAACGCAGCTAGTTGAAAGCTGGCTTCGAGGCATGCTTCCTTTTGAGAGTTAAGCTCAAGGCAGGACCCTCGCGCATCCTGACTGCTTGTAGACGTAGCTGCGAACATGCTCATGTTAGGTGCTGGGAGACGTTGTGAGAAATGCATGTGGAAGCCTCAACCCGTATTCAACTGTACCTTGTGGAATACAGCGATTTCCACCTGCCTTCTTCAATTAGAGCGTAGCTAGGTCCTAACTCCCATGTATGAGTGGGTAGCAGATATCTGCCTCGCAGGCATACACACTTCTGAGAGTTGAGCATACGGCTGGTGCCTCCCACATCCTGCCTGTCGGTATACGTCGCTCCTAAAAGTCCTAGGCTCGCTGCGTGACCGAAGTGTTGGGAGACGCAAGGGGAAATTGCCGGCCGACAAGACTAGTGCCTACAAGCTCAATGCAGCGATTTCCTACTAATTCCTGTCTTAGACTGGTGCTACGCACTAAGTTCCATATGTGAGAAGCTAGCTGAATGCCTTGTCCAAACGCAACTTACTTACCAGTGTTGAGATCACACCCAGTCCCTTACAGTTCTACACTGCCTGCAGAATGAGTTACGAACATCCTCACTAGACACGTTCGTCAGAGGCTCATGGGAAACAAGAGGCTAGCTGCAGGCTTCAATTCTCGTGACTCCAGGTGCAGTAGAGCGGTATACATGGAACCTCGTGACTTACAACGTAGCTGCATTCTCACGGCCATAAGTACGGAGCTAGTTGAGAGCTGCCTTCCAGACATGCTTCCTTTTGAGAGTTGAGCTCAAGGCAGGACCCTCCCACATCCCGACGGCTTGTATACATAGCTGCGAACATCCCTATGTTAGGTGCTGGGAGACGTGAGTAATGCATGTGGAAGCGTCAGTCCTGTATTCAGGTGTATCTTGTGGAATACAGTGATTTCCACCTGCCTTCTTCAATGAGAGTGTAGCTAGGTTCTAACACCCAGTTATGAGTGCGTAGTAGATATCTGGCTCGCAGGCATACACACTTCTGAGAGTTGAGCATACGGCGTGTGCCTCCCACATCCTGCCTGCAGGTACACATCGCTCCTAATAGGGCAAGGCTCGATGCGTGACTGAAGTGCTGGGAGACGCAAGGGGAAATTCGCGGCCGACAAGACTAGTGCCTACAAGCTCAATCCACCGATTTCCTACTAATTCCCGTCTTAGACTGGTGCTACATACTAAGTTCCCTACGTGAGAAGCTAGCTGAATGCCTAGTGCAAAGGCAACTTACTTCCCAGAGTTGAGCTCAACCCCCGTCCCTCACGGTTCCATGCTGCCTGCAGAATGTGTTACAAACATCTTCACCGTAGACGGTTGTCAGAGGCTTGGAAGAAGCAAGTGGAATAATGCACACTTCGAATGCGTGGCCGGATGCAGTAGAGTAGTATTCGTAGAACCTCCTGACTAAGGATACTGCTAGTTTCTCACGGCCATAAGAACGCAGCTAGTTGAAAGCTGGCTTCGAGGCATGCTTCCTTTGAGAGTTAAGCTCAGGGCAGGACCCTCGCGCATCCTGACTGCTTGTAGACCTAGCTGCGAACATGCTCATGTTAGGTGCTGGGAGACGTTGTGAGAAATGCATGTGGAAGCCTCAACCCGTATACAACTGTACCTTGTGGAATACAGCGATTTCCACCTGCCTTCTTCAATTAGAGTGTAGCTAGGTCCTAACTCCCATGTATGAGTGGGTAGCAGATATCTGCCTCGAAGGCACACACACTTCTGAGAGTTGAGCATACGGCTGGTGCCTCCCACATCCTGCCTGTCGGTATACGTCGCTCCTAAAAGTCCTAGGCTCGCTGCGTGATCGAAGTGTTGGGAGACGCAAGGGGAAATTGTCGGCCGACAAGACTAGTGCCTACAAGCTCAATGCAGCGATTTCCTACTAATTCCTGTCTTAGACTGGTGCTACCCACTAAGTTCCATACGTGAGAAGCTAGCTGAATGCCTTGTACAAAGGCAACTTACTTACCAGTGTTGAGCTCACACCCAGTCCCTTACAGTTCTACACTGCCTGCAGAATGAGTTATCAACATTCTCACGAGACACGTTCGTCAGAAGCTCATGGGAAACAAGAGGCTAGCTGCAGGCTTCAATGCTCGTGACTCCAGGTGCAGTAGAGCGGTATACATGGAACCTCGTGACTTACAACGTAGCTGCATTCTCACGGCCATAAGGACGAAGCTAGTTGAGAGCTGCCTTCCAGACTTGCTTCCTTTTGAGAGTTGAGCTCAAGGCAGTACCCTTCCGCATCCCGACTGCTTGTACACATAGCTGCGAACATCCCTATGTTAGGTGCTGGGAGACGTGAGTAATGCATGTGGAAGCGTCAGTCGTGTATTCAGGTGTATCTTGTGGAATACAGTGATTTCCACCTGCCTTCTTCAATGAGAGTGTAGCTAGGTTCTAACACCCAGGTATGAGTGCGTAGTAGATATCTGGCTCGCAGGCATACACACTTCTGAGAGTTGAGCATACGGCGTGTGCCTCCCACATCCTGCCTGCAGGTACACGTCGCTCCTAATAGGCCTAGGCTCGATGCGTGACTGAAGTGCTGGGAGACGCAAGGGGAAGTTCGCGGCCGACAAGACTAGTGCCTACAAGCTCAATCCAGCGATTTCCTACTAATTCCCGTCTTAGACTGGTGCTACATACTAAATTCACTACGTGAGAAGCTAGCTGAATGCCTAGTGCAAAGGCAACTTACTTCCCAGAGTTGAGCTCAACCCCCGTCCCTCACGGTTCCATACTGCCTGCAGAATGTGTTACAAACATCTTCACCGTAGACGGTTGTCAGAGGCTTGGGAGAATCAAGTGGAAAAATGCACACTTCGAATGCGTGGCCGGATGCAGTAGAGTAGTATTCGTAGAACCTCCTGACTTAGAATACTGCTAGTTTCTCACGGCCATAAGAACGCAGCTAGTTGAAAGCTGGCTTCGAGGCATGCTTCCTTTTGAGAGTTAAGCTCAAGGCAGGACCCTCGCGCATCCTGACTGCTTGTAGACCTAGCTGCGAACATGCTCATGTTAGGTGCTGGGAGACGTTGTGAGAAATGCATTTGGACGCCTCAAGCCGTATTCAACTGTACCTTGTGGAATACAGCGATTTCCACCAGCTTTCTTCATTTAGAGTGTAGCTAGGTCCTAACTCCCATGTATGAGTGGGTAGCAGATATCTGCCTCGCAGGCATACAAACTTCTGAGAGTTGAGCATACGGCGTGTGCCTCCCACATCCTGCCTGCAGGTACACGTCGCTCCTAATAGGCCTAGGCTCGATGCGTGACTGAAGTGCTGGGAGACGCAAGGGGAAATTCGCGGCCGACAAGACTAGTGCCTACAAGCTCAATCCAGCGATTTCCTACTAATTCCCGTCTTAGACTGGTGCTACATACTAAGTTCCCTACGTGAGAAGCTAGCTGAATGCCTAGTGCAAAGGCAACTTACTTCCCAGAGTTGAGCTCAACCCCCGTCCCTCACGGTTCCATACTGCCTGCAGAATGTGTTACAAACATCTTCACCGTAGACGGTTGTCAGAGGCTTGGGAGAAGCAAGTGGAATAATGCACACTTCGAATGCGTGGCCGGATGCAGCAGAGTAGTATTCGTAGAACCTCCTGACTTAGAATACTGCTAGTTTCTCACGGCCATAAGAACGCAGCTAGTTGAAAGCTGGCTTCGAGGCATGCTTACTTTTGAGGGTAAGCTCAGGGCAGGACCCTCGCGCATCCTGACTGCTTGTAGACCTAGCTGCGAACATGCTCATGTTAGGTGCTGGGAGAAGTTGTGAGAAATGCATGTGGACGCCTCAACCCGTATTCAACTAACCTTGTGGAATACAGCGATTTCCACCTGCCTTCTTCAATTAGAGTGTAGCTAGGTCCTAACTCCCATGTATGAGTGGGTAGCAGATATCTGTCTCGCAGGCATACACACTTCTGAGAGTTGAGCATACGACTGGTGCCTCCCACATCCTGCCTGTCGGTATACGTCGCTCCTAAAAGGCCTAGGCTCACTGCGTGACCGAAGTGTTGGGAGACGCAAGGGGAAATTGCCGGCCGACAAGACTAGTGCCTACAAGCTCAATGCAGCGATTTCCTACTAATTCCTGTCTTAGACTGGTGCTACGCACTAAGTTCCATACGTGAGAAGCTAGCTGAATGCCTTGTCCAAAGGCAACTTCCTTACCAGTGTTGAGCTCACACCCAGTCCCTTACAGTTCTACACTGCCTGCAGAATGAGTTACGAACATCCTCACTAGACACGTTCGTCAGAGGCTCATGGGAAACAAGAGGCTAGCTGCAGGCTTCAATGCTCGTGACTCCAGGTGCAGTAGAGCGGTATACATGGAACCTCGTGACTTACAACGTAGCTGCATTCTCACGGCCATAAGGACGAAGCTAGTTGAGAGCTGCCTTCCAGACATGCTTCCTTTTGAGAGTTGAGCTCAAGGCAGGACCCTCCCGCATCCCGACTGCTTGTATACATAGCTGCGAACATCCCTATGTTAGGTGCTGGGAGACGTGAGTAATGCATGTGGAAGCGTCAGTCCTTTATTCAGGTGTATCTTGTGGAATACAGTGATTTCCACCTGCCTTCTTCAATGAGAGTGTAGCTAGGTTCTAACACCCAGTTATGAGTGCGTAGTAGATATCTGGCTCGCAGGCATACACACTTCTGAGAGTTGAGCATACGGCGTGTGCCTCCCACATCCTGCCTGCAGGTACACGTCGCTCCTAATAGGCCTAGGCTCGATGCGTGACTGAAGTGCTGGGAGACGCAAGGGGAAATTCGCGGCCGACAAGACTAGTGCCTACAAGCTCAATCCACCGATTTCCTACTAATTCCCGTCTTAGACTGGTGCTACATACTAAGTTCCCTACGTGAGAAGCTAGCTGAATGCCTAGTGCAAAGGCAACTTACTTCCCAGAGTTGAGCTCAACCCCCGTCCCTCACGGTTCCATACTGCCTGCAGAATGTGTTACAAACATCTTCACCGTAGACGGTTTCAGAGGCTTGGAAGAAGCAAGTGGAATAATGCACACTTCGAATGCGTGGCCGGATGCAGTAGAGTAGTATTCGTAGAACCTCCTGACTAAGGATACTGCTAGTTTCTCACGGCCATAAGAACGCAGCTAGTTGAAAGCTGGCTTCGAGGCATGCTTCCTTTTGAGAGTTAAGCTCAGGCAGGACCCTCGCGCATCCTGACTGCTTGTAGACCTAGCTGCGAACATGCTCATGTTAGGTGCTGGGAGACGTTGTGAGAAATGCATGTGGAAGCCTCAACCCGTATTCAACTGTACCTTGTGGAATACAGCGATTTCCACCTGCCTTCTTCAATTAGAGTGTAGCTAGGTCCTAACTCCCATGTATGAGTGGGTAGCAGATATCTGCCTCGCAGGCATACACACTTCTGAGAGTTGAGCATACGGCTGGTGCCTCCCACATCCTGCCTGTCGGTATACGTCGCTCCTAAAAGGCCTAGGCTCACTGCGTGACTGAAGTGTTGGGAGACGCAAGGGGAAATTGCCGGCCGACAAGACTAGTGCCTACAAGCTCAATGCAGCGATTTCCTACTAATTCCTGTCTTAGACTGGTGCTACGCACTAAGTTCCATACGTGAGAAGCTAGCTGAATGCCTTGTCCAAAGGCAACTTACTTACCAGTGTTGAGCTCACACCCAGTCCCTTACAGTTCTACACTGCCTGCAGAATGAGTTACGAACATCCTCACTAGACACGTTCGTCAGAAGCTCATGGGAAACAAGAGGCTAGCTGCAGGCTTCAATGCTCGTGACTCCAGGTGCAGTATAGCGGTATACATGGAACCTCGTGACTTACAATGTAGCTGCATTCTCACGGCCATAAGGACGAAGCTAGTTGAGAGCTGCCTTCCAGACTTGCTTCCTTTTGAGAGTTGAGCTCAAGGCAGGACCCTCCCGCATCCCGACTGCTTGTACACATAGCTGAGAACATCCCTATGTTAGGTGCTGGGAGACGTGAGTAATGCATGTGGAAGCGTCAGTCCTGTATTCAGGTGTATCTTGTGGAATACAGTGATTTCCACCTGCCTTCTTCAATGAGAGTGTAGCTAGGTTCTAACACCCAGGTATGAGTGCGTAGTAGATATCTGGCTCGCAGGCATACACACTTCTGAGAGTTGAGCATACGGCGTGTGCCTCCCACATCCTGCCTGCAGGTACACGTCGCTCCTAATAGGCCTAGGCTCGATGCGTGACTGAAGTGCTGGGAGACGCAAGGGGAAATTCGCCGGCCGACAAGACTAGTGCCTACAAGCTCAATCCACCGATTTCCTACTAATTCCCGTCTTAGACTGGTGCTACATACTAAGTTCCCTACGTGAGAAGCTAGCTGAATGCCTAGTGCAAAGGCAACTTACTTCCCAGAGTTGAGCTCAACCCCCGTCCCTCACGGTTCCATACTGCCTGCAGAATGTGTTACAAACATCTTCACCGTAGACGGTTGTCAGAGGCTTGGGAGAAGCAAGTGGAATAATGCACACTTCGAATGCGTGGCCGGATGCAGTAGAGTAGTATTCGTAGAACCTCCTGACTTAGAATACTGCTAGTTTCTCACGGCCATAAGAACGCAGCTAGTTGAAAGCTGGCTTCGAGGCATGCTTCCTTTGAGAGTTAAGCTCAGGGCAGGACCCTCGCGCCTCCTGACTGCTTGTAGACCTAGCTGCGAACATGCTCATGTTAGGTGCTGGGAGACGTTGTGAGAAATGCATGTGGAAGCCTTAACCCGTATTCAACTGTACCTTGTGGAATACAGCGATTTCCACCTGCCTTCTTCAATTAGAGTGTAGCTAGGTCCTAACTCCCATGTATGAGTGGGTAGCAGATATCTGCCTCGCAGGCATACACACTTCTGAGAGTTGAGCATACGGCTGGTGCCTCCCACATCCTGCCTGTCGGTATACGTCGCTCCTAAAAGGCCTAGGCTCACTGCGTGACTGAAGTGTTGGGAGACGCAAGGGGAAATTGCCGGCCGACAAGACTAGTGCCTACAAGCTCAATGCAGCGATTTCCTACTAATTCCTGTCTTAGACTGGTGCTACGCACTAAGTTCCATACGTGAGAAGCTAGCTGAATGCCTTGTCCAAAGGCAACTTACTTACCAGTGTTGAGCTCACACCCAGTCCCTTACAGTTCTACACTGCCTGCAGAATGAGTTACGAACATCCTCACTAGACACGTTTGTCAGAAGCTCATGGGAAACAAGAGGCTAGCTGCAGGCTTCAATGCTCGTGTCTCCAGGTGCAGTATAGCGGTATACATGGAACCTCGTGACTTACAATGTAGCTGCATTGTCACGGCCATAAGGACGAAGCTAGTTGAGAGCTGCCTTCCAGACTTGCTTCCTTTTGAGAGTTGAGCTCAAGGCAGGACCCTCCCGCATCCCGACTGCTTGTACACATAGCTGCGAACATCCCTATGTTAGGTGCTGGGAGACGTGAGTAATGCATGTGGAAGCGTCAGTCCTGTATTCAGGTGTATCTTGTGGAATACAGTGATTTCCACCTGCCTTCTTCAATGAAAGTGTAGCTAGGTTCTAACACCCAGGTATGAGTGCGTAGTAGATATCTGGCTCGCAGGCATACACACTTCTGAGAGTTGAGCATACGGCGTGTGCCTCCCACATCCTGCCTGCAGGTACACGTCGCTCCTAATAGGCCTAGGCTCGATGCGTGACTGAAGTGCTGGGAGACGCAAGGGGAAATTCGCCGGCCGACAAGACTAGTGCCTACAAGCTCAATCCACCGATTTCCTACTAATTCCCGTCTTAGACTGGTGCTACATACTAAGTTCCCTACGTGAGAAGCTAGCTGAATGCCTAGTGCAAAGGCAACTTACTTCCCAGAGTTGAGCTCAACCCCCGTCCCTCACGGTTCCATACTGCCTGCAGAATGTGTTACAAACATCTTCACCGTAGACGGTTGTCAGAGGCTTGGGAGAAGCAAGTGGAATAATGCACACTTCGAATGCGTGGCCGGATGCAGTAGAGTAGTATTCGTAGAACCTCCTGACTTAGAATACTGCTAGTTTCTCACGGCCATAAGAACGCAGCTAGTTGAAAGCTGGCTTCGAGGCATGCTTCCTTTTGAGAGTTAAGCTCAAGGCAGGACCCTCGCGCCTCCTGACTGCTTGTAGACGTAGCTGCGAACATGCTCATGTTAGCTGCTGGGAGACGTTGTGTGAAATGCATGTGGAAGCGTGTCCTGTATTCAGGTGTATCTTGTGGAATACAGTGATTTCCACCTGCCTTCTTCAATGAGAGTGTAGCTAGGTTCTAACACCCAGGTATGAGTGCGTAGTAGATATCTGGCTTGCAGGCATACACACTTCTGAGAGTTGAGCATACGGCGTGTGCCTCCCACGTCCTGCCTGCAGGTACACGTTGCTCCTAATAGGCCTAGGCTCGATGCGTGACTGAAGTGCTGGGAGACGCAAGGGAAATTCGCGGCCGACAAGACTAGTGCCTACAAGCTCAATCCACCGATTTCCTACTAATTCCCGTCTTAGACTGGTGCTACATTCTAAGTTCCATACGTGAGAAGCTAGCTGAATGCCTAGTGCAAAGGCAACATACTTCCCAGAGTTGAGCACAACCCCCGTCCCTCACGGTTCCATACTGCCTGCAGAATGTGTTACAAACATCTTCACCGTAGACGGTTGTCAGAGGCCTGGGAGAAGCAAGTGGAATAATGCACACTTCGAATGCGTTGCCGGATGCAGTAGAGTAGTATTCGTAGAACCTCCTGACTTAGAATACTGCTAGTTTCTCACGGCCATAAGAACGCAGCTAGTTGAAAGCTGGCTTCGAGGCATGCTTCCTTTTGAGAGTTAAGCTCAAGGCAGGACCCTCGCGCATCCTGACTGCTTGTAGACGTAGCTGCGAACATGCTCATGTTAGGTGCTGGGAGACGTTGTGAGAGATGCATGTGGAAGCCTCAACACGTATTCAACTGTACCTTGTGGAATACAGCGATTTCCACCTGCCTTCTTCAATTAGAGTGTAGCTAGGTCCTATCTCCCATGTATGAGTGGGTAGCAGATATCTGCCTCGCAGGCATACACACTTCTGAGAGTTGAGCATACGGCTGGTGCCTCCCACATCCTGCCTGTCGGTATACATCACTCCTAAATGGCCTAGGCTCACTGCGTGACCGAAGTGTTTTGAGACGCAAGGGGAAAATGCCGGGTGACAAGACTAGTGCCTACAAGCTCAATGCAGCGATTTCCTACTAATTCCTGTCTTAGACTTGTGCTACGCACTAAGTTCCCTACATGAGAAACTAGCTGAATGCCTTGTCCAAAGGCAACTTTCTTACCAGTGTTGAGCTCACACCCAGTCCCTTACAGTTCTACACTGCCTGCAGAATGAGTTACGAACATCCTCACTAGACACGTTCGTCAGAGGCTCATGGGAAACAAGAGGCTAGCTGCAGGCTTCAATGCTCGTGACTCCAGGTGCAGTATAGCGGTATACATGGAACCTCATGACTTACAACGTAGCTGCATTCTCACGGCCATAAGGACGAAGCTAGTTGAGAGCTGCCTTCCAGACTTGCTTCCTTTTGAGAGTTGAGCTCAAGGCAGGACCCTCCCGCATCCCGACTGCTTGTACACATAGCTGCGAACATCCCTATGTTAGGTGCTGGGAGACGTGAGTAATGCATGTGGAAGCGTCAGTCCTGTATTCAGGTGTATCTTGTGGAATACAGTGATTCCACCTGCCTTCTTCAATGAGAGTGTAGCTAGGTTCTAACACCCAGGTATGAGTGCGTAGTAGATATCTGGCTCGCAGGCATACACACTTCTGAGAGTTGAGCATACGGCGTGTGCCTCCCACATCCTGCCTGCAGGTACACGTCGCTCCTAATAGGCCTAGGCTCGATGCGTGACTGAAGTGCTGGGAGACGCAAGGGGAAATTCGCGGCCGACAAGACTAGTGCCTTCAAGCTCAATCCAGCGATTTCCTACTAATTCCCTTCTTAGACTGGTGCTACATACTAAGTTCCCTAAGTGAGAAGCTAGCTAATGCCTAGTGCAAAGGCAACTTACTTCCCAGAGTTGAGCTCAACCCCCGTCCCTCACGGTTCCATACTGCCTGCAGAATGTGTTACAAACATCTTCACCGTAGACGGTTGTCAGAGGCTTGGGAGAAGCAAGTGGAATAATGCACACTTCGAATGCGTGGCCGGATGCAGTAGAGTAGTATTCGTAGAACCTCCTGACTTAGAATACTGCTAGTTTCTCACGGCCATAAGAACGCAGCTAGTTGAAAGCTGGCTTCGAGGCATGCTTCCTTTTGAGAGTTAAGCTCAAGGCAGGACCCTCGCGCATCCTGACTGCTTGTAGACGTAGCTGCGAACATGCTCATGTTAGGTGCTGGGAGACGTTGTGAGAAATGCATGTGGAAGCCTCAACCCGTATTCAACTGTACCTTTTGGAATACAGCGATTTCCACCTGCCTTCTTCAATTAGAGTGTAGCTAGGTCCTATCTCCCATGTATGAGTGGTGGGTAGCAGATATCTGCCTCGCAGGCATACACACTTCTGAGAGTTGAGCATACGGCTGGTGCCTCCCACATCCTGCCTGTCGGTATACGTCGCTCCTAAATGGCCTAGGCTCACTGCGTGATCGAAGTGTTTTGAGACTCAAGGGGAAATTGCCGGCTGACAAGACTAGTGCCTACAAGCTCAATGCAGCGATATCCTACTAATTCCTGTCATAGACTTGTGCTACGCAAAAGTTCCCTACATGAGAAACTAGCTGAATGCCTTGTCCAAAGGCAACTTACTTACCAGTGTTGAGCTCACACCCAGTCCCTTACAGTTCTACACTGCCTGCAGTTAGTTACGAACATCCTCACTAGACACGTTTGTCAGAAGCTCATAGGAAACAAGAGGCTAGCTGCAGGCTTCAATACTTGTGTCTCCAGGTGCACTATAGCGGTATACATGGAACCTCGTGACTTACAATGTAGCTGCATTCTCACGGCCATAGGACGAAGCTAGTTGAGAGCTGTCTTCCAGACTTGCTCCCTTTTGAGAGTTGAGCTCAAGGCAGGACCCTCGCGCATCCTGACTGCTTGTACACATAGATGCGAACATCCCTATGTTAGGTGCTGGGAGACGTGAGTAATGCATGTGGAAGCGTCAGTCCTGTGCTCAGGTGTATCTTGTGGAATACAGTGATTTCAACCTGCCTTCTTCAATGAGAGTGTAGCTAGGTTCTAACACCCAGGTATGAGTGCGTAGTAGATATCTGCCTCGCAGGCATACACACTTCTGAGAGTTGAGCATACGGCGTGTGCCTCCCACATCCTGCCTGGAGGTACACGTCGCTCCTAATAGGCCTAGGCTCGATGCGTGACTGAAGTGCTGGGAGACGTAAGGGGAAATTCGCGGCCGACAAGGCTAGTGCCTACAAGCTCAGTCCAGCGATTTCCTACTAATTCCCGTCTTAGACTGGTGCTACATACTAAGTTCCCTACGTGAGAAGCTAGCTGAATGCCTAGTGCAAAGGCGACTTACTTCCCAGAGTTGAGCTCCAGCCCCGTCCCTCACGGTTCCATACTGCCTGCAGAATGTGTTACAAACATCTTCACCGTAGACGGTTGTCAGAAGCTTGGGAGAAGCAAGTGGAATAATGCACACTTCGAATGCGTGGCCGGATGCTGTAGAGTAGTATTCGTAGAATCTCCTGACTTAGA
>JAEUCK010004761.1:0-21501 GCA_017311455.1 Otocyon megalotis megalotis
TACGGTAGTGATTAGGGTTAGGCTTAGGGTTGGGATTAGGGTTACGATTACGGTTATGGTAGAGGTTAGGTTTACGGTTAGGGTAAGGGTTAGGTTTATGGTTAGGGTTAGGGTTAGGTTTATGGTAGAGGTTAGGATTTGGGTTAGGGTTAAGGTTAGGGTTAGGGATATGTTTAGGTTTAGTGTTAGGTTTATGGTACAGGTTAGGGTTAGGGTTAGGGTTAGGGTTACCATTCAGGTTAGGGTTAGGTTTAGGGATAGGGATGCGGTACAGTTTAGGGATATGGCTATGTTTAGGGTTACCTTACAGGTTAGGGTTAGGGTTAGGGTGAGGGTTATGGTTAGGGTTAAGATTACCGTACAGGTTAGTGTCAGTGTTAGGGTTAGGGTTAGGGTTAGGGTTGCGGTAAATGTTAGGGTTAGGGTTAGTGTTGGGGTTACCATAAATGTTAAGTTAGGGTTATGGTTATACTTAGGGTTGCAGTACAGTTTAGGGTTAGTGTTAGTGTTACAGTTACGGTTACCTTAGGGTTAGAGTTAGGGTTCGGATTACAGCACATGTTACGGTTAGGGTTAGGGTTAGGGTTAGGGTTACGCTACAGGTTAGAGTTACGGTTAGGGGTAGGGTTACGGTACAGGTAAGGGTTAACTTTAGGGTTAGCGTTAAGGTTAGATTTACGGTACAGTTTAGGGTTAAGTTTAGATTTAGGGTTAGGGTTACGGTAGTGGTTAGGATTAGGCTTAGGGTTGGGATTAGGGTTACGATTATGGTTACGGTAGAGGTTAGGTTTACGGTTAGGGTTAGGGTTAGGGTTAAGGTTAGGTTTAGGGTTAGGGTTACAGTAGAGGTTAGGGTTTGGGTTAGGGTTAAGGTTAGGGTTAGGGGATAGGTTTAGGTTTAGTGTTAGGTTTATGGTACAGGTTAGGGTTAGGGCTATGGTTAGGGTTACCGTACAGGTTAGGGTTAGGGTTAGGGATAGGGATGCCTTACAGTTTAGGGATATGGTTATGTTGAGGGTTACCTTACAGGTTAGGGTTAGGGTTAGGGTGAGGGTTAGGGTTAAGATTACCGTACAGGTTAGTGTCAGTGTTAGGGTTAGGGTTGCGGTAAATGTTAGGTTTAGGGTTAGTGTTGGGGTTACCATAAATGTTAGGGTTAGGGTTATGGTTAGGGTTAGGGTTGCAGTACAGTTTAGGGTTAGTGTTAGAGTTACGGTTACGGTTATTTTAGGGTTAGAGTTAGGGTTCGGATTACATCACATGTTATGGTTAGGGTTAGGTTGAGGGTTATGGTTAGGGTTAAGATTACCTTACAGGTTAGTGTCAGTGTTAGGGTTAGGGTTAGGGTTAGGGTTGCGGTAAATTTTAGGGTTAGGGTTAGTGTTGGGGTTACCATAAATGTTGGGGTTAGGGTTATGGTTAGGGTTAGGGTTGCAGGACAGTTTAGGGTTAGTGTTAGGGTTACGGTTACGGTTACCTTAGAGTTAGAGTTGGGGTTCGGATTACAGCCCATGTTAAGGTTAGGTTAGGGTTAGGGTTACGGTACAGGTTAGGGTTACGGTTAGGGGTAGGGTTACGGTACAGGTAAGGGTTAGCTTTAGGGTTAGCGTTAAGGTTAGATTTACGGTACAGTTTAGGGTTAAGTTTAGATTTAGGGTTAGGGTTACGGTAGTGGTTAGGATTAGGCTTAGGGTTGGGATTAGGGTTACGATTATGGTTACGGTAGGGGTTAGGTTTACGGTTAGGGTTAGGGTTAGGGTTACGGTAGAGGTTAGGGTTTGGGTTAGGGTTAAAGTTAGGGTTAGGGATAGGTTTAGGTTTAGGGTTAGGTTTACAGTACATGTTAGGGTTAGGGTTACCGTACAGGTTAGGGTAGGGTTAGGGTGGCGGTACAGTTTAGGGTTTTGATTATGGTTAGAGTTACCGTACACGTCAGGGTTAGGGTAATGGTTAGGGTTAGGGTTACTGTACAGGTTAGGTTGAAGCTTAGGGTTAGGGTTAGGGTTACAGTATAGGTTAGGGTTATTGTTAGGGTTAGGGATTCGGTACAGATAAGGGTTAGGGTTAGTGTTAGGGTTACCATAGAGGTTAGGGTTAGGGTTAGTGTTAGGGTTAGGGTTACGGTACAGGTTATGGTTAGGGTTAGGGATACGGTTATGGTACCGGTTAGCATTTGGGTTAGGGTTAGGGTTAGGGTTACAGTACAGGTTATGGTTAGGTTTAGGGTTAGGGTTAGGGTTCCGGTACAAGTTAGGGTTAGGGTTAGGGTTAGGGTTAGGGTTAGGGTTAGCTTTAGCTTTACGGTACAGGTTAGGGTTAGGGTTAGCGTTAGGGTTACGGTTACGATACAAGTTAGCATTAGGGGTAGGGTTAGGGATAGGTTTACAGTACAGGTTATGGTTAGGTTTACGGTTATCCTTAGGGTTACGGTACAGTTTATGGTTAGGGTTAGGGTTAGGGTTACATTACAGGTTAGGGGAAGTTTAGGGTTAGGGTTAGGGATGTGGTACAGGTTAGGGTTAGGGTTAGGGATAGGATTACGGTACAGGTTAGGGTTATGGTTAGGTGTAGGGTGAGAGTTAGGTTTAGGGTTAGGTTTAGGGGTAGGGTTAGGTGTATGGTACAGTTTAGGATAGGGTTAGGGTTAGTGTTACGGTACAGGTAAGGATTACAGTTAGGTTTGGGGTTAGGGTTAGTGTTAGGGTTGCGGTACAGTTTGGGTTAGGGTTAGGGTTAGGGTTAGGGTTAGGGTTAAGGTTAGGGTTACAGTACAGGTTAGGGTTGCGTTTAGCTTTAGGGTTAGGGTTAGGTTTTCGGTAGAGTTTAGGGTTAGGTTTAGGATTAGGGTTAGGGTTAGGGTTAGGGTTATGGTACCGTTTAGGTTTAGGGTTAGGTTTAGGGTTAGGTTAGGGTCAGGTTAAGGTTAGTGTTATGTTACTATTTAGAGTTACGGTTAGGTTTAGGGTTAGGTTTACTGTATAGGTTAGCGTTAGGGTTAGGGATAGGGTTAGGGTTAGGGTTCCAATACAGATTAGGGTTGGGTTAGGGTTAAGGTTAGGGTTGCAGTACAGTTTAGGGTTAGTGTTAGGGTTACGGTTACGGTACAGTTTAGGGTTAGGGTTAGCGTACGGGTTACAGCACAAGCTATGGTTAGGATTAGGTTTAGGGTTAGGGTTACGGTATATGTAAGGTTTAGGTTCAGGGTTAGTGTTAGGTTTAGGGTTACTGTACAGGTTAGGGTTAGGGTTACTTTTAGGGTTACAGTACAGGTTAAGGTTAGGTTTAGGGTTAAGGTTAGAGTTAGAGTTAGGGTTAGTGTTAGGGTTACTGTACAGTTTAGGATAGGGTTAGGGTTAGTGTTACGGTACAGGTAAAGGTTTCAGTTAGGGTTAGTGTTAGGGTTAGGGTTAGTTTTAGGGTTAGATTTGCGGTTCTGTTGCGGGTTAGGGTTACAGTTAGGATTAGGGTTAGGGTTAGTGTTAGGGTTAGGATTGCGATACAGTTGTGGGTAGGGTTATGGGGAGGGTTATGTTAGGGTTAGGGTTACGGTACTGTGTAGCGTTAGGTTGAGGGTTAGGGTTAGGGTTAGGGTTACGGTATAGGTTAGGGTTAGGGTTAGGGTTACCGTAGAGGTTATGGTGAGGGTTAGGGTTACGGTAAAGTTTCAGTTTACTTTTAGGATTAGTGTTACGGTACAGGTAAGGGTTACGGTTATGGTTAGGGTTATAGTTAGGGTTAGGGTTAGGGTTAGGGTTAAGTTTGCGGTACAGTTGTGGGTTAGTGTTATGCGTAGGTTTAGGGTTAGGGTTAGGGTTACCGTACATGTTCGGGTTAGGGTTAGGGTTACGGTTAGGGTTACCTTACAGGTAAGGATTACGGTTAGGGTTAGTGTTAGGGTTAGGGTTACGGTACAAGTTAGGGTTATGGTTAGGGTTAGGGTTAGGGTATGGTACAAGTTAGGATTACATTTAGGTTTAGGGTTAGGGTTACGGTATAGGTTATCGTTAGGGTTAGGGTTAGGGTTATTTTAGGGTTACGGTACAGGTTAAGGTTACGGTTATGGTTAGGGATAGGGTTAGGTTTAGGGTTATGGTACGGGATAGGGTTAGGGTTAGTGTTAACACTACGTACAAGTTAGGTTTAAGTTCAGGGTTAGGGTTAGGATTAGGGTTACGGTACAGGTTAGGGTTGGGGTTAGGGTTAGGAATACAGTACAGGTTAGGGTGAAGGTTTCGGTTAGGGTTAGGGTTACGTTTATGGTAGTGGTTATGGTTAGGCTTAGGGTTGGGTTTAGGGTTAGGTTTACGGTTACGGTCATGTTAGGGTTACGGTTAGGGTTAGGGTTAGGGTTAAGGTTACGGTTAGGGTTAGGGTTACGGTACAGGTTACGGTTAGGGTTAGGTTTAAGGTTAGAGTTAGGGATAGGTTTAGGTTTAGTGTTAGGTTTACGGTACAAGTTAGGGTTAGGGTTACCGTACAGGTTAGGGTTAGGTTTAGTTTTAGGGTTAGGTTTGCGAGACTGTTTCGGTTTATGGTTACGGTTAGGGTTACCGTACAGGTTAGGGTTAGGGTAGGGTTAGGTTTACCGTACAGGTTAGAGTCCGGGCAGGGTTAGGGTTAGGGTTACGTTTAGTGTTAGAGTTGCAGAACAGGTTAGGGTTATGGTTAGGGTTAGTGTTGGGCTTACCGGAAAGGTTAGGGTTAGGGTTATCGTTAGGGTTAGGGTTGCAGTACAGGGTAGGTTTAGGGTTAGGGTTACTGTTACGGTACAAGTTAGCCTTAGGGTTAGGGTTAGGGTTATGGTTAGGTTAGGGTTAGTGTTAGGGTTAGGAATACAGTACAGGTTAGGGTGAAGGTTTCGGTTAGGGTTAGGGTTACGGTACAAGTTAGGGTTACGGTTAGGTTTAGGGTAGGGTTACGGTAAAGTTAGAGATAGGGTTAGGGTTAGGGTTAGGTTTAGGGTTACGGTACAGGTTAGGTTTAGGGTTAGTGTTGGGGTAACCTTAAAGGTTAGGGTTAAGTTTATGGTTAGGGTTAGGGTTGCAGTACAGTTTAGGGTTAGTGTTAGGGTTACAGCTACAGTTACTTTAGGGTTAGATTTAGGTTTCGGATTAGAGCACATGTTATGGTTAGGGTTAGGGTTAGGGTTAGGGTTACAGTAGAGGTTAGGGTTTGGGTTAGGGTTAAGGTTAGGGTTAGGGATAGGTTTAGGTTTAGTGTTAGGTTTATGGTACAGGTTAGGGTTAGGGCTATGGTTAGGGTTACCGTACAGGTTAGGGTTAGGGTTAGGGATAGGGATGCGGTACAGGTTAGGGATATGGTTATGTTTAGGGTTACCTTACAGGTTAGGGTTAGGGGTATGGTGAGGGTTAGTGTTAGGGTTAAGATTACCGTATAGGTTAGTGTCAGTGTTAGTGTTAGTGTTAGGGTTAGGGTTGCGGTAAATGTTAGGGTTAGGGTTAGTGTTGGGGTTACCATAAATGTTAGGGTTAGGGTTATGGTTAGGGTTAGGGTTGCAGTACAGTTTAGGGTTAGTGTTAGGGTTACGGTTACGGTTACTTTAGGGTTAGAGTTAGGGTTCGGATTACAGCACATGTTATGGTTAGGGTTAGGGTTAGGGTTAGGGTTACGGTATAGGTTAGGGTTACGTTAGGGGTAGGGTTACAGTACAGGTAAGGGTTAGCTTTCGGGTTAGCGTTAAGGTTAGATTTACGGTATAGTTTAGGGTTAAGTTTAGGTTTAGGGTTAGGGTTACGGTAGTGGTTAGTGTTAGGCTTAGGGTTGGGATAAGGGTTACGATTACGGTTACGGTAGAGGTTAGGTTTACGGTTAGGGTTCGGGTTAGGATTAAGGTTAGGGTTAGGGATAGACTTAGGTTTAGTTTTAGGTTTATGGTACAGGTTAGGGTTAGGGTTATGGTTAGGGTTACTGTACAGGTTAGGTTTAGGGGTAGGGATAGGGATGCGGTACAGGTTAGGGATATGGTTATATTTAGGGTTACCTTACAGGTTAGGGTTAGGGTTAGGGTTAGGGTGAGGGTTAGGGTTAGGGTTAAGATTACCGTACAGGGTAATGCCAGTGTTAGGGTTAGGGTTAGGGTTAGGGTTGCGGTAAATGTTAGGGTTAGGGTTAGTGTTGGGGTTACCATAAATGTTAGGGTTAGGTTTATGGTTAGGGTTAGGGTTGCAGTACAGTTTAGGGTTAGTGTTAGGGTTATGGTTACGGTTACTTTAGGGTTAGAGTTAGGGTTCGGATTACAGCACATGTTATGGTTAGGGTTAGGGTTAGGGTTAGGTTTAGGGTTTGGGTTACGGTATAGGTTAGGGTTACGGTTAGAGGTAGGGTTACAGTACAGGTAAGGGTTAGCTTTTGGGTTAGCGTTAAGGTTAGATTTACGGTACAGTTTAGGGTTAAGTTTAGGTTTAGGGTCAGGGTTACGGTAGTGGTTAGTGTTAGGCTTAGGGTTGGGATGAGGGTTACGATTAGGGTTAGGGTTAGGGTTAGGGTATGGTACAAGTTAGGATTACATTTAGGTTTAGGGTTAGGGTTACGGTATAGGTTATCGTTAGGGTTAGGGTTATTTTAGGGTTACGGTACAGGTTAAGGTTACGGTTAGGCTTAGGGTTAGGGTTAGGTTTAGGGTTATGGTACGGGATAGGGTTAGGGTTAGTGTTAACATTACGGTACAAGTTAGGTTTAAGTTCAGGGTTAGGGTTAGGATTAGGGTTACGGTACAGGTTAGGGTTGGGGTTAGGGTTAGGAATACAGTACAGGTTAGGGTGAAGGTTTCGGTTAGGGTTAGGGTTACGTTTATGGTAGTGGTTATGGTTAGGCTTAGGGTTGGGTTTAAGGTTAGGTTTACGGTTACGGTCATATTAGGGTTACGGTTAGGGTTAGGGTTAGGGTTAAGGTTACGGTTAGGGTTAGGGTTACGGTACAGGTTACGGTTAGGGTTAGGTTTAAGGTTAGAGTTAGGGGTAGGTTTAGGTTTAGTGTTAGGTTTACGGTACAATTTAGGGTTAGGGTTAGGGTTACCGTACAGGTTAGGGTTAGGTTTAGTTTTAGGGTTAGGTTTGCGAGACTGTTTCGGTTTATGGTTACGGTTAGGGTTACCGTACAGGTTAGGGTTAGGGTAGGGTTAGGTTTACCGTACAGGTTAGAGTCCGGGCAGGGTTAGGGTTAGGGTTACGTTTAGTGTTAGAGTTGCAGAACAGGTTAGGGTTATGGTTAGGGTTAGTGTTGGGCTTACCGGAAAGGTTAGGGTTAGGGTTATCGTTAGGGTTAGGGTTGCAGTACAGGGTAGGTTTAGGGTTAGGGTTACTGTTACGGTACAAGTTAGCCTTAGGGTTAGGGTTAGGGTTATGGTTAGGTTAGGGTTAGTGTTAGGGTTAGGAATACAGTACAGGTTAGGGTGAAGGTTTCGGTTAGGGTTAGGGTTACGGTACAAGTTAGGGTTACGGTTAGGTTTAGGGTAGGGTTACGGTAAAGTTAGAGATAGGGTTAGGGTTAGGGTTACGTTTAGGGTTACGGTACAGGTTAGGTTTAGGGTTAGTGTTGGGGTAACCTTAAAGGTTAGGGTTAGGTTTATGGTTAGGTTTAGGGTTGCAGTACAGTTTAGGTTAGTGTTAGGGTTACGGCTACAGTTACTTTAGGGTTAGATTTAGGTTTCGGATTAGAGCACATGTTATGGTTAGGGTTAGGGTTAGGGTTAGGGTTAGGGTTAGGGTTACAGTAGAGGTTAGGGTTTGGGTTAGGGTTAAGGTTAGGGTTAGGGATAGGTTTAGGTTTCGTGTTAGGTTTATGGTACAGGTTAGGGTTAGGGCTATGGTTAGGGTTACCGTACAGGTTAGGGTTAGAGTTAGGGATAGGGATGCGGTACAGGTTAGGGATATGGTTATGTTTAGGGTTACCTTACAGGTTAGGGTTAGGGTTAGGGTGAGAGTTAGGGTTTGGTTTAAGATTACCGTACAGGTTAGTGTCAGTGTTAGGGTTAGGGTTAGGGTTAGGGTTGCGGTAAATATTAGGGTTAGGGTTAGTGTTGGGGTTAACATAAATGTTAGGGTTAGGGTTATGGTTAGGGTTAGGGTTGCAGTACAGTTTAGGGTTAGTGTTAGGGTTATGGTTGCGGTTACTTTAGGGTTAGAGTTAGGGTTCGGATTACAGCACATGTTATGGTTAGGGTTAGGGTTAGGGTTACGGTATAGGTTAGGGTTACGCTTAGGGGTAGGGTTACGGTACAGGTAAGGGTTAGCTTTCGGGTTAGCGTTAAGGTTAGATTTACGGTACAGTTTAGGGTTAAGTTTAGGTTTAGGGTTAGGGTTACGGTAGTGGTTAGTGTTAGGCTTAGGGTTGGGATTAGGGTTACGATTATGGTTACGGTAGAGGTTAGGTTTACGGTTAGGGTTAGGGTTAGGGTTAAGGTTAGGGTTAGGGTTACGGTAGAGGTTAGGATTTGGGTTAGGGTTAAGGTTAGGGTTAGGGATAGACTTAGGTTTAGTTTTAGGTTTATGGTACAGGTTAGGGTTAGGGTTATGGTTAGGGTTACCGTACAGGTTAGGGTTAGGGTTAGGAATAGGGATGCGGTACAGGTTAGGGATATGGTTATATTTAGGGTTACCTTACAGGTTAGGGTTAGGGTTAGGGTTAGGGTGAGGGTTAGGGTTAGGGTTAAGATTACCGTACAGGGTAGTGCCAGTGTTAGTGTTAGGGTTAGGGTTAGGGTTTCGGTAAATGTTAGGGTTAGGGTTAGTGTTGGGGTTACCATAAATGTTAGGGTTAGGGTTATGGTTAGGGTTAGGGTTGCAGTACAGTTTAGGGTTAGTGTTAGGGTTACGGTTACGGTTACTTTAGGGTTAGAGTTAGGGTTCGGATTACAGCACATGTTATGTTTAGGATTAGGTTTAGGGTTAGGGTTACGGTATATGTAAGGGTTAGGTTTAGGGTTAGTGTTAGGTTTAGGGTTACTGTACAGGTTGGGGTTAGGGTTACTTTTAGGGTTACAGTACAGGTTAGGTTTAGGTTTAGGGTTAAGGTTAGATTTAGAGTTAGGGATAGTGTTAGGGTGTCTGTACAGTTTAGGATAGGGTTAGGGTTAGTGTTACGGTACATGTAAAGGTTTCGGTTAGGGTTAGTGTTAGGGTTAGAGTTAGGGTTAGTTTTAGGGTTAGATTTGTGGTACCGTTGCGGGTTAGGGTTACAGTTAGGATTAGGGTTAGGGTTAGTGTTAGGGTTAGGATTGCGATACAGTTGTGGGTTAGGGTTATGGGGAAGGTTATGTGAGGTTTAGGGTTACGGTACAGTGTAGGGTTAGGTTGAGGGTTATGGTTAGGGTTACGGTACATGTTAGGTTTAGGTTTAGGGTTAGGGTTATGGTACTGGTTAGGGTTACGGTTAGGTGTAGGGTTACGTTACAGGTAAAGGTTAGGTTTAGGTTTAGCATTAGGATAAGGTTTAAGGTACAGTTTAGGGTTAAGTTTAGGGTTAGCGTTAGGGTTACGATAGTGGTTAGGTTTAGGCTTAGGTTTGGGTTTAGGGTTACGGTTACGGTTATGGTAGAGGTTAGGTTTATGGTTAGGGTTAGGCTTAGGTTTACGGTTAGTGTTAAGGTTAGGGTTAGGGTTACGGTAGAGGTTAGGGTTAGGGATAGGTGTAGGTTTAGTGTTATGTTTACGGTACAGGTTAGGGTTAGGGTTATGGTTAGGTTAGGGTTACCGTACAGGTTAGGGTTAGGGTTAGGGTTGCAATACAAGTTAGGGTTATGGTACGGTTAGGGTTACTGTACACGTTAGGGCTAGGGTAATGGTTAGGGTTAGGGTTACAGTACATGTTAGGGTGAAGCTTAGGGTTAGGGTTAGGTTTACGGTACAGGTTAGGGTTAGGGTTAGGGTTACTGTAGAGTTTAGGGTGCGGGTTAGTGTTAGGGTTAGGGTTATGGTAAAGGTTAGGTTTACTTTTAGGATTAGTGTTATGGTACAGGTAAGGGTTACGGTTAAGGTTAGGGGTATAGTTAGGGTTAGGGTTAGGGTTACGGTTACGGTACAAGTTAGGGTTAGGGTTAGGGTTACATTACAGGTTAGGGGAAGTTTAGGGTTAGGGTTAGGGATATGGTACAGGTTAGGGTTAGGGTTAGGGATAGGATTACGGTAGAGGTTAGGGTTATGGTTAGGTGTAGGGTGAGAGTTAGGTTTAGGGTTAGGTTTAGGGGTAGTGTTAGGTGTACGGTACACTTTAGGATAGGGTTAGGGTTAGTGTTTACGGTACAGGTAAGGATTACGGTTAGGTTTAGGGTTAGGGTTAGGGTTAGGGTTAGGTTTAGGCTTAGGGTTAGGGTTGCGGTACAGGTTAGGGTTACGGTTAGGTTTAGGATAGGGTTACGGTAAAGTTAGAGATAGGGTTAGGGTTAGAGTTAGGTTTAGGGTTACGGTACAGGTTAGGTTTAGGGTTAGTGTTGGGGTTACCTTAAAGGTTAGGGTTAGGTTGATGGTTAGGGTTAGGGTTGCAGTACAGTTTAGGGTTAGTGTTAGGGTTACGGCTACAATTTCTTTAGGGTTAGATTTAGGTTTCGGATTAGAGCACATGTTATGGTTATGTTTAGGGTTAGGGTTAGGGTTACAGTAGAGGTTAGGGTTTGGGTTAGGGTTAAGGTTAGGGTTAGGGATAGGTTTAGGTTTAGTGTTAGGTTTATGGTACAGGTTAGGGTTAGAGCTATGGTTAGGGTTACCGTACAGGTTAGGGTTAGGGTTAGGGATAGGGATGCGGTACAGGTTAGGGATATGGTTATGTTTAGGGTTACCTTACAGGTTAGGGTTAGGGGTATGGTGAGGGTTAGTGTTAGGGTTAAGATTACCGTATAGGTTAGTGTCAGTGTTAGTGTTAGTGTTAGGGTTAGTGTTGCGGTAAATGTTAGGGTTAGTGTTAGTGTTGGTGTTACCATAAATGTTAGGGTTAGGGTTATGGTTAGGGATAGGGTTGCAGTACAGGTTAGGGTTAGTATTGAGATTCTGATAGCAATTACTAGGAATTAGAGATTAGGGATTCAATTCTGCTTATATTATGAATTAGGAATTAAGGTTAGAAAGATTGGAATTCTACGCTAGATTGGAAGGAATTCTGATTGCAAGAGTAGGAATTCACAGTACAAATGAGAGTTACTTTTCCCAAGGTGCTTGTTAAGGTTAGATTTACGGTACAGTTTAGGGTTAAGTTTAGGGTTAGGGTTAGGGTTACGGTAGTGATTAGGGTTAGGCTTAGGGTTGGGATTAGGGTTACGATTACGGTTACGGTAGAGGTTAGGTTTATGGTTAGGTTTAAGGTTAGGGTTAGGGTTAGGGTTACGGTAGAGGTTAGGGTTTGGGTTAGGGTTAAGGTTAGGGTTAGGGGTAGGTTTAGGTTTAGGGTTAGGTTTATAGTACAGGTTAGGGTTAGGGTTACTGTACAGCTTAGGGTTAGGTTTAGGTTGGCGGTACAGTTTAGGGTTTTGGTTACTGTTAGGTTACCGTACACGTTAGGGTTAGGGTAATGGTTAGGGTTAGGGTTATTGTACAGGTTAGGGTTAGGTTTAGGTTTAGGGTTAGGGTTAGGTTTTCGGTAGAGGTTAGGGTTAGGTTTAGGATTAGGGTTAGGGTTAGGGTTAGGGTTATGGTACCGTTTAGGTTTAGGGTTAGGTTTAGGGTTAGGTTAGGGTCAGGTTAAGGTTAGTTTACGTTACATTTTAGAGTTACGGTTAGGTTTCGGGTTAGGTTTACTGTATATGTTAGCGTTAGGGTTAGGGATAGGGTTAGGGTTAGGGTTCCAGTACAGGTTAGGGTTGGGTTAGGGTTAAGGTTAGGGTTACCGTACACGTGGTTAGAGTTAGGGTTACGTTTAGGGATGCGGTACAGGTTAGGGATATGGTTATGTTTAGGGTTACCTTACAGGTTAGGGTAAGGGTTAGTGTGAGGGTTATGGTTAGGGTTTGGATTACTGTACAGGTTAGTGCCAGGGTTTAGGGATAGGGTTAGAGTTAGGGTTAGGGTTAAGTTTGCGGTACATGTTAGGTTTGGTTTGGTGTTGGGGTTACCGTAAAGATTAGGGTTAGGGTTAGGGTTAGGGTTGCAGTACAGTTTAGGGTTAGTGTTAGGATTACAGTTACGGTACAGTTTAGGGTTAGGGTTAGCGTACGGGTTACAGCACAAGCTATGGTTAGCATTAGGTTTAGGGTTAGGGTTACGGTATATGTAAGGTTTAGGTTCAGGGTTAGTGTTAGGTTTAGGGTTACTGTACAGGTTAGGGTTAGGGTTACTTTTAGGGTTACAGTACAGGTTAAGGTTAGGTTTAGGGTTAAGGTTAGAGTTAGAGTTAGGGTTAGTGTTAGGGTTCCTGTACAGTTTAGGATAGGGTTAGGGTTAGTGTTACGGTACAGGTAAAGGTTTCAGTTAGTGTTAGTGTTAGGGTTAGGGTTAGTTTTAGGGTTAGATTTGCGGTTCTGTTGCGGGTTAGGGTTACAGTTAGGATTAGGGTTAGGGTTAGTGTTAGGGTTAGGATTGCGATACAGTTGTGGGTAGGGTTATGGGGAGGGTTATGTTAGGGTTAGGGTTACGGTACTGTGTAGGGTTAGGTTGAGGGTTAGGGTTAGGGTTAGTGTTACGGTATAGGTTAGTGTTAGGGTTAGGGTTACCGTAGAGGTTACGGTGAGGATTAGGGTTACGGTAAAGGTTAGGTTTACTTTTAGGATTAGTGTTACGGTACAGGTAAGGGTTACGGTTATGGTTAGGGTTATAGTTAGGGTTAGGGTTAGGGTTAGGGTTAAGTTTGCGGTACAGTTGTGGGTTAGTGTTATGCATAGGTTTAGGGTTAGGGTTAGGGTTACCGTACATGTTCGGGTTAGGGTTAGGGTTACGGTTAGGGTTACCTTACAGGTAAGGATTACGGTTAGGGTTAGTGTTAGGGTTAGGGTTATGGTACAAGTTAGGGTTATGGTTAGGGTTAGCGTTAGGTTTAGGGTACGGTACAAGTTAGGATTACATTTAGGTTTAGGGTTAGGGTTACGGTATAGGTTATCGTTAGGGTTAGGGTTAGGGTTATTTTAGGGTTATGGTACAGGTTAAGGTTACGGTTAGGGTTAGGGTTAGGGTTAGGGTTAGGGTTATGGTACGGGATAGGGATAGGGTTAGGGTTAGTGTTAACATTACGGTGCAAGTTAGGTTTAAGTTCAGGGTTAGGGTTAGGATTAGGGTTACGGTACTGGTTAGGGTTGGGGTTCGGGTTAGGAATACAGTACAGGTTAGGGTGAAGGTTTCGGTTAGGGTTAGGGTTACGTTTATGGTAGTGGTTATGGTTAGGCTTAGGGTTGGGTTTAGGTTAGGTTTTCGGTTACGGTCAGGTTAGGGTTACGGTTAGGGTTAGGGTTAAGGTTACGGTTAGGGTTAGGGTTACGGTACAGGTTACGGTTAGGGTTAGGTTTAAGGTTAGAGTTAGGGATAGGTTTAGGTTTAGTGTTAGGTTTACGGTACAACTTAGGGTTAGGGTTGTGTTACCGTACAGGTTAGGGTTAGGTTTAGTGTTAGGGTTAGGTTTGCGAGACAGTTTTGGTTTATGGTTACGGTTAGGGTTACCGTACAGGTTAGGGTTAGGGTAGGGTTAGGTTTACCGTACAGGTTAGAGTCCGGGCAGGGTTAGGGTTAGGGTTACGTTTAGTGTTAGAGTTGCAGAAAAGGTTAGGGTTATGGTTAGGGTTAGTGTTGGGCTTACCGGAAAGGTTAGGGTTAGGGTTATCGTTAAGGTTAGGGTTGCAGTACAGGGTAGGTTTAGGGTTAGGGTTACTGTTACGGTACAGGTTAGCATTAGGGGTAGGTTTAGGGTTACCGTTAAGTTAGGGTTAGTGTTAGGGTTAGGAATACAGTATAGGTTAGGGTGAAGGTTTCGGTTAGGGTTAGGGTTACGGTACAAGTTAGGGTTACGGTTAGGTTTAGGATAGGGTTACGGTAAAGTTAGAGATAGGGTTAGGGTTAGGGTTAGGTTTAGGGTTACGGTGCAGGTTAGGTTTAGGGTTAGTGTTAGGGTTACGACTACAATTACTTTAGGGTTGATTTAGGTTTCGGATTAGAGCACATGTTATGGTTAGGGTTAGGGTTAGGGTTAGGGTTACAGTAGAGGTTAGGGTTTGGTTTAGGGTTAAGGTTAGGGTTAGGGATAGGTTTAGGTTTAGTGTTAGGTTTATGGTACTGGTTAGGGTTAGGGCTATGGTTAGGGTTACCGTACAGGTTAGGGTTAGGGTTAGGGATAGGGATGCGGTACAGGTTAGGGATATGTTTATGCTTAGGGTTACCTTACAGGTTAGGGTTAGGGGTATGGTGAGGGTTAGTGTTAGGGTTAAGATTACCGTATAGGTTAGTGTCAGTGTTAGTGTTAGTGTTAGGGTTAGGGTTGTGGTAAATGTTAGGGTTAGGGTTAGTGTTGGGGTTACCATAAATGTTAGGGTTAGGGTTATGGTTAGGGTTAGGGTTGCAGTACAGTTTAGGGTTAGTGTTAGGGTTACGGTTATGGTTACCTTAGGGTTAGTTAGGGTTCGGATTACAGCACATGTTATGATTATGGTTAGGGTTAGGGTTAGGGTTACGCTACAGGTCAGGGTTACGGTTAGGGGTAGGGTTACGGTACAGGTAAGGGTTAGCTTTAGGGTTAGCGTTAAGGTTAGATTTACGGTACAGTTTAGGGTTAAGTTTAGGTTTAGGGTTAGGGTTAAGGTAGTGTTTAGGGTTAGGCTTAGGGTTGGGATTAGGGTTACGATTACGGTTACGGTAGAGTTTAGGTTTACGGTTAGGGTTAGGGTAGGGTTAGGGTTAGGGTTACGGTAGAGGTTAGGGTTTGGGTTAGGGTTAAGGTTAGGGTTAGGGATAGGTTTGGTTTAGGGTTAGGTTTACAGTACAGGTTAGGGTTAGGGTTACCGTACAGCTTAGGGTTAGGGTTAGGGTGGCGGTAGAGTTTAGGGTTTTGGTTACGGTTAGGTTACCGTACACGTTAGGGTTAGGGTAATGGTTTGGGTTAGGGTTACTGTATAGGTTAGGGTGAAACAGGGTTAGGATTAGGGTTACTGTATAGGTTAGGGTTATTGTTAGGGTTAGGGATTCGGTACAGATAAGGGTTAGGGTTAGGGTTAGGGTTACCGTAGAGGTTAGGGTTAGGGTTAGCGTTAGGGTTAGGGTTACGGTACGGGTTATGGTTAGGGTTAGGGTTACGGTTACTGTACAGGTTAGTATTTGGAATAGGGTTAGGTTTAGGGTTACAGTACAGGTTATGGTTAGGTTTAGGGTTAGGGTTAGGTTTACGGTACAAGGTAGGGTTAGTGTTAGGTTTAGGTTAGGGTTAGCTTTAGGGTTACGGTACAGGTTAGGGTTAGGGTTAGGGTTACGGTTACGGTACAGTTTAGCATTAGGAATAGGGTAAGGGATAGGGTTACGGTACAGGTTATGGTTAGGGTTTGGTGTACGGTTACGGTACAGGTTAGCATTTGGGATAGGGTTAGGTTTAGGGTTACAGTACAGGTTATGGTTAGGTTTAGGGTTAGGGTTAGGGTTACGGAACAAGTTAGGATTAGGGTTAGGGTTAGGGTTAGCTTTAGGGTTACGGTAAAGGTTAGAGTTAGGGTTAGGGTTACGGTTACGGTACAGGTTACTATTAGGGGTAGGGTTAGGGATAGGGTTACAGTACAGGTTATGGTTAGGTTTAGGGTTAGCCTTAGAGTTACGGTACAGTTTAGGGTTAGGGTTAGGGTTATGGTTACATTACAGGTTAGGGGAAGTTTAGGGTTAGGGTTAGGGATACGGTACAGGTTAGGGTTAGGTTTAGGGATAGGATTACGGTACAGGTTAGGGTTATGGTTAGGTGAGGGTGAGAGTTAGGTTTAGGGTTAGGTTTTGGGGTAGGGTTAGGGTTACGGTACAGTTTAGGATAGGGTTAGGGTTAGTGTTACGGTACATGTAAGGATTACGGTAGGGTTAGGTTTAGGGTTAGGGTTAGGGTTAGGGTTAGGTTTAGGGTTATGGTTTGGTTTGCGGTACAGGTTAGGGTTAGGGTTAGGGTTAGGGTACAGGTTAGGGTTAGGTTTAGGTTTAGGGTTAGGTTTACGGTAGAGGTTAGGGTTAGGTTTAGGATTAGGGTTAGGGTTAGCTTAGGGTTATGGTACCGTTTAGGTTTAGGGTTAGGTTTAGGGTTAGGGTTACCGTACAGTTTAAGGTTAGGGTTAGGTTAGGGTCAGGTTAAGGTTAGTGTTTCCTTACTATTTAGACTTACGGTTAGGTTTAGGGTTAGGTTTACTGTATAGGTTAGCATTAGGGTTAGGCATAGGGTTAGGGTTAGGGTTCCAGTACAGGTTAGGGTTGGGTTAGGGTTAAGGTTAGGTTTACCGTACAGGTTAGGGTTAGAGTTAGGGTTAGGTTTAGGGATGTGCTACAGGTTAGGGATATGCTTACATTTAGGGTTACCTTACAGTTTGGGGTTAGGGTAAGGGTTAGTATGAGGTTTAGGGTTAGGGTTTGGATTACCGTACAGGTTAGTGTCAGGGTTAGGGATAGGGTTAGGGTTAGGGTTAGGGTTAAGTTTGCAGTACATGTTAGGATTAGGGTTGCTGTTGGGGTTACCGTAAAGGTTAGGGTTAGGGTTAGGTTTAGGGTTGCAGTACAGTTTAGGGTTAGTGTTAGTGTTAAGGTTACGGTTCAGGTTAGGGTTAGGGTTAGAGTTCGGGTTACAGCACGGGTTTTGGTTAGGATAAGGGTTAGGGTTAGGGTTACGGTATATGTAAGGGTTAGGTTTAGGGTTATTGTTAGGTTTAGGGTTACTGTACAGGTTAGCGTTAGGGTTACTTTTAGGGTTACAGTACAGGTTAGGGTTAGGTTTAGGGTTAAGGTTAGAGTTAGAGTTAGGGTTAATGTTAGGATTACTGTACAGTTTAGGATAGGGTTAGGGTTAGTGTTACGGTACAGGTAAAGGTTTCGGTTAGGGTTAGTGTTAGGGTTAGGGTTAGTTTTAGGGTTAGATTTGCGGTACCGTTGCGGGTTAGGGTTACAGTTAGGATTAGGGTAGGGTTAGTGTTAGGGTTAGGATTGCGATACAGTTGTGGGTTAGGGTTATGGGGAGGGTTATGTTAGGGTAAGGGTTACGGTACAGTGTAGGGTTAGGTTGAGGGTTAGGGTTAGGGTTACGGTACATGTTAGGTTTAGGGTTATGGTTAGGGTTATGGTACTGGTTAGGGTTACGGTTAGGTGTAGGGTTACGGTACAGCTAAGGGTTAGGTTTAGGTTTAGCGTTAGGATAAGTTTTAAGGTACAGTTCAGGGTTAAGTTTAGGGTTAGCGTTAGGGTTACGATAGTGGTTAGGGTTAGGCTTAGGTTTGGGTTTAGGGTTACGGTTACGGTTACAGTAGAGGTTAGTTTTACGGTTAGGGTTAGGCTTAGGTTTACGGTTAGTGTTAAGGTTAGGGTTAGGGTTACGGTAGAGGTTAGGGTTAGTGTTACGGTAAGGTTAGGGTTAGGGATAGGTTTAGGTTTTGTGTTTTGTTTACGGTACAGGTTAGGGTTAGGGTTAGGGTTAGGGTTACCGTACAGGTTAGGGTTAGGGTTGCGATACAAGTTAGGGTTATGGTTACGGTTAGGGTTACCGTACACGTTAGGGTTAGGGTAATGGTTAGGGTTAGGGTTACGGTACATGTTAGGGTGTAGCTTAGGTTTTAGGGTTAGGTTTACGGTATAGGTTAGGGTTAGGGTTAGGGTTACCGTAGAGGTTAGGGTGAGGGTTAGTGTTAGGGTTAGGGTTATGGTAAAGGTTAGGTTTACCTTTAGGATTAGTGTTACGGTACAGTTAAGGGTTACGGTTATGGTTAGGGTTATAGTTAGGGTTAGGGTTAGGGTTAGGGTTAAGTTTGCGGTACAGTTGTGGGTTAGTGTTATGGGTAGGTTTAGGGTTAGGTTTAGGGTTACCGTACATGTTCGGGTTAGGGTTATGGTTACGGTTAGGGTTACCTTACAGGTAAGGATTATGGTTAGGGTTACTGTTAGGGTTAGGGTTACGGTTACGGTACAAGATAGAGTTAGGGTTAGGGTTAGGGTTACGGTACAAGTTAGGATTACATTTAGGTTTAGGGTTAGGGTTATGGTATAGGTTAGAGTTAGTGTTAGGGTTATGTTTAAGGTTACGGTACAGGTTAAGGTTACGGTTAGGGTTAGGGTTAGGGTTAGCGTTACGGTATAGGTTAGGTTTAAGTTCAGGGTTAGGGTTAGGGTTACGTTTACGGTACAGGTTAGGGTTGGGGTTACGTTTGTGGTAGTGGTTATGGTTAGATTTAGGGTTGGGTTTAGGGTTAGGTTTATGGTTACGGTCAGGTTAGGGTTACGGTTAGGTTTAGGGTTAGGGTTAAGGTTACGGTTAGGGTTAGGTTTAGGGTTACGGTACAGGTTAGGGTTAGGGTTAGGGTTAGGAATACAGTACAGGTTAGGGTGAAGGTTTGGGTTAGGGTTAGGGTAATGGTACAAGTTAGGGTTACGGTTAGGTTTAGGATTAGGGTTACGATAAAGTTAGAGATAGGGTTAGGGTTAGGGTTAGGTTTAGGGTTACAGTACAGGTTAGGTTTAGGGTTAGTGTTGGGGTTATCTTAAAGGTTAGGGTTAGGGTTATGGTTAGGGGTAGGGGTGCAGTACAGTTTACGGTTAGTGTTAGGGTTTCGGTTACAGTTACTTTCGGGTTAGAGTTAGGGTTCCGATTACAGCACTGTTATGGTTAGGGTTAGGGTTAGGGTTAGGGTTAGGGTTACGGTACAGGTTAGGGTTACAGTTAGGGGTAGGATACGGTACGGGTAAGGGTTGGCTTTATGGTTAGCGTTAAGGTTAGATTTATGGTACAGTTTAGGGTTCAGTTTAGGGTTAGGGTTAGGGTTACGGTAGTGATTAGTGTTAGGCTTAAGGTTGGGATTAGAGTTACGATTACAGTTACGGTAGAGGTTAGGTTTACGGTTAGGGTTAGGGTTAGGGTTAAGGTTAGGGTTAGGGTTAGGGTTACGGTAGAGGATAGGGTTTGGGTTAGGTTTAAGGTCAGGGTTAGGGATAGGTTTAGGTTTAGTGTTAGGTTTATGGTACAGGTTAGGGTTAGGGCTATGGTTAGGGTTACCGTACAGGTTAGGGTTAGGGTTAGGGTGAGGGTTAGTGTTAGGGTTAAGATTACCGTACAGGTTAGAGTCAGTGTTAGGGTTAGTGTTAGTTTTAGGGTTGCGGCAAATGTTAGGGTTAGGGTTAGGGTTACGGTATAGGTTAGGGTTAGGGTTAGGGTTACCGTAGAGTTTACGGTGAGGGTTAGGGTTACGGTAAAGGTTAGGTTTACTTTTAGGATTAGTGTTACGGTACAGGTAAGGGTTACGGTTATGGTTAGGGTTATAGTTAGGGTTAGGGTTAGGGTTAGGGTTAAGTTTGCGGTACAGTTGTGGGTTAGTGTTATGGGTAGGTTTAGGGTTAGGTTTAGGGTTACCGTACATGTTCGGGTTAGGGTTATGGTTACGGTTAGGGTTACCTTACAGGTAAGGATTATGGTTAGGGTTACTGTTAGGGTTAGGGTTACGGTTACGGTACAAGATAGAGTTAGGGTTAGGGTTAGGGTTACGGTACAAGTTAGGATTACATTTAGGTTTAGGGTTAGGGTTATGGTATAGGTTAGAGTTAGGATTAGGGTTATGTTTAAGGTTACGGTACAGGTTAAGGTTACGGTTAGGGTTAGGGTTAGGGTTAGGGTACGACATAGGGTTAGGCTTAGTGTTAGCGTTACGGTACAGGTTAGGTTTAAGTTCAGGGTTAGGGTTAGGGTTTCGGTTACGGTACAGGTTAGGGTTGGGGTTACGTTTGTGGTAGTGGTTATGGTTAGATTTAGGGTTGGGTTTAGGGTTAGGTTTATGGTTACGGTCAGGTTAGGGTTACGGTTAGTTTTAGGGTTAGGGTTAAGGTTACGGTTAGGGTTAGGGTTAGGGTTACGGTACAGGTTAGGGTTAGGGTTAGGGTTAGGAATACAGTACAGGTTAGGGTGAAGGTTTGGGTTAGGGTTAGGGTAATGGTAAAAGTTAGGGTTACGGTTAGGTTTAGGGTTAGGGTTACGATAAAGTTAGACATAGGGTTAGAGTTAGGGTTAGGTTTAGGTTTACAGTACAGGTTAGGTTTAGGGTTAGTGTTGGGGTTACCTTAAAGGTTAGGGTTAGGGTTATGGTTAGGGGTAGGGGTGCAGTACAGTTTACGGTTAGTGTTAGGGTTTCGGTTACAGTTACTTTCGGGTTAGAGTTAGGGTTCCGATTACAGCACTGTTATGGTTAGGGTTAGGGTTAGGGTTAGGGTTAGGGTTACGGTACAGGTTAGGGTTACAGTTAGGGGTAGGATACGGTACGGGTAAGGGTTGGCTTTAGGGTTAGCATTAAGGTTAGATTTATGGTACAGTTTAGGGTTCAGTTTAGGGTTAGGGTTAGGGTTACGGTAGTGATTAGGGTTAGGCTTAAGGTTGGGATTAGAGTTACGATTACGGTTACGGTAGAGGTTAGGTTTACGGTTAGGGTTAGGGTTAGGGTTAAGGTTAGGGTTAGGGTTAGGGTGCGGTAGAGGATAGGGTTTGGGTTAGGTTTAAGGTCAGGGTTAGGGATAGGTTTAGGTTTAGTGTTAGGTTTATGGTACAGGTTAGGGTTAGGGCTATGGTTAGGGTTACCGTACAGGTTAGGGTTAGGGTTAGGGTGAGGGTTAGTGTTAGGGTTAAGATTACCGTACAGGTTAGAGTCAGTGTTAGGGTTAGTGTTAGTTTTAGGGTTGCGGTAAATGTTAGGGTTAGGGTTAGGGTTACGGTATAGGTTAGGGTTACGGTTAGGGTTACCGTAGAGGTTACGGTGAGGTTTAGGGTTACGGTAACCAGGATCCCAGGATCACAACCTGAACCAAAGGTGGAGGCTCAACCACTGAGTCATCCAAGCATCCCGAAAGGAACTTTCTAATTTACAAAATGCTATACTTTTCCACATGCATTAAATCTGTGTAATAGTAATTTGGACTATGAAATAATCCCTATTTCCCCACCCAAGTGAGATTATTTTTTACTGTAGTACATATCACACATTTCTCAACTATTTGTCCTCTCACAACTAACACATTAAAAATTATTTAAATATAAAGGGATCTGACTTAAAGTTACTTTACATACACTATCAAACTGAAGATGGAAAACAAATAAGCAAAGATATGAAAAACAGGCTATAATAATTTGTGTGAAGTCAGTTTCTGCATTGCCCAAAATACAGTTGCATGATGGATATTATTTCTTTCTTTCTTTTTTTTTCCCTCTTACAAATAGTCTGTGGTACATGTATAGCCTCAATCTAATTAGTATACCACCCTATAAAATTCCTACATTATGCATCCGTGGGCTACTTCACTGCTAATTTGTGAGAATAAAGCTTATTAAGTAGACTATTCATCCTGAATAGAATTATACAGATAATATTTAGCTTCCTCTTAA